>VKOC01046608.1:0-13922 GCA_009364415.1 Spea multiplicata | reverse complement strand
TCCACATATTAACTCATGCTCTCCTTCATTCAGACAACTCATACTCTCCCTCATTCAGACAATTCATCCACATATTAACTCATGCTCTCCCTCATTCAGACAATTCATCCACATATTAATTCACACTCTTTACTTATTGCAATATTCTTACTACCCTCTTCCTCACTATCTACCCCCGTCGCACCTCCCGTTAATCACTTCTACCCTCTCCCCCCTTTCTCACTATCTACCCCTTTTCCCTCCCTTATCACTTTCTACCCCTTATCACTTTCTAACCCTCCTCCCCCCCTTTGTAGTTCTCTTACCTTTAGGTCCAGCAACGGGAGCACGAGGCTTTAATGAAATGCCGGCACGGCAACGGAAGTAGAGGCCTCATGGAGGAGAATGGGGTCGCCAAGCGGTTGCTAGGCGCATTGCGTCTTTATTCCAAATTCGGTGGGGGGGCAACGAATAACCTAGGGGGGCAATTGCCCCCCTTGTCCCCCTGTAACCACTGATAACAATGACTAGTATTTCTCCCAGGAGGATTTAAAGTGCTTTTTAGCATCCATTCATGAAATTAACCAAATCAGCTGAATGATAGTTGTTATTATTGGCAAACTGATACTATCCATTTATCAACCTCAGAAAGATAAAGGTCTGAGTTGAACCTGCTTGGATTTGAACCTGTGGCGCTGAGGTTTGGCATTTACTAATTGAGCTATCTCACCCCCATAAACAGAGCCCTCCACTAATATTGGCACCCATGGTAAATATGAGCAAAGAATGCTGTGTTTTTATTGTTTAACATCCTACACAAAGATACTCTGCTCGCATGGATGTCATACCACAACACAGGTATATCAAAACAAAAGAAATAAATGTTAAATATACCTGTGGTACAATTATCGGCACCCTTTTAGTCAATACTTTGTGCTACCTCCCTTTGCTAAGATAACATCTGTGAGTCTTCTCCTATAATGCCTGCTGAGGTTGGGGAATACATGGCAAGATCTGAGACTATTCCTCTTTACAGAATCTCTCCAGATCCTTCAAATTTAAAGCTCAATGCTGGCAGACTCTCCTCTTCAGTTCACCCCACAGGTTTTCAATAGGGTTCAAATTAGGGGACTTGGGTGGTCATGGTAGGATCTCGATTTTATGATCAATAAACCATATTTGTGTTGATTTTGATGTATGTTTTGGATCACTGTGCTGCTGGAAGATCCAACCACAGCCCTTTTTAAGCTTTCCGGCAGGGCCAGTCAGATGTTCATTTAATATCTGCTGATATTTAATAGCATAATTTAACATGATGCTATGTATCCTAACAAAATGTGCAGGTCATCTAAAAAAACTGCCTCAAACATCTCAAGCTGTGTGCTAGCCACTTCTGAAACCAGGCCCCTGAAGGATTCAAAAGCCTTACTGTTATATCTCAAGCTTTTTTTGCCAGCCACCTTCTGAAACTGCAGTATTCAGGGCAAAACTGTTAAAACAGCCTTGGTTAATAGGGGTACAAAAAGCGTGGTCCTTAAAGGATTAAATTGTGTTATTTCTTTTCACTGTACAATATTGTAACAGCACTATATAAATAAATGGTGGTGCTATATAAAAAATTTAATTGTCACCTCTGCTGTCACTGACAGGCACTCACCGTGAAAGCTTTAAATTGTCTGATGGCAAGAAGGCAGATCAGCTTAGCAGAGCAGGCCTTGACAGAGCTAGGAGGAGGGCTTTGTTATGTCACTAGGTCTGTGGTTGGTTACAGGGTTTAGAAAGATGGGGTCTTTCTGAGTGCAATAAATGGGCAGACATTTTAGATAACGGTCATTTTTAATTTGAGCCTCTTACCTGCTTTTGTCCCATCCTCCCTATATTTAGTTTTTTCCATTGGCTTCTGTTTCTCACAGCGGCGGTGCCGGTTTGGTTAGGTGGGGGTAGAATTGGGATGTTTCAGTTAATTTTGGCTGATTGGTTGGTGTTGTTGGTTGGTATGGTAGTTTCAAGCTGGTCTGTGGCTCAGAACCTGAGGGTGTAGGGGTGTCACGGTATGCCCCTACTGTTGGTTTGGTAAGGTATTGTACCTTACTGGTATGGTGATGTTTATTTTTATATCTGTTATCTTGGGGGTCATTGTCTATGTGTTTTGACATGTGGGGAATGTGTAAGGGGTTTACATTGTTATGGTGCTTGTTGTTTGGACAATGACTTATTGTTATGTTTTGATATGTTTATATCATATATATTTTATATTTACTGTGGTTGTAATAAAGCTGTGGACAATATTTTTCCAACACATAATGGTGTGGTCTCAGTTATTGGGTCAATGTTTGGGTTTTTTTTTATATTGTTGGAGCCCTCCGTGGCAGGACTGGTATGCTGCATAGTCTACCATGCTCGTGGTCTCCAGTTCAATCCCTGTGGTTCCTGACACCAAGGGTCAATAACAGCAAAACACATTCACTTCAGTACAAGGGTATCTGTGATCAGGCGCCAAGCCTCCAGTAACATGTCATGGGTGCATCACAGAGGCATCCCCAGTGTTTTTGAATGCCTGGTTATCTTGGTCAACACCCGAATCCTCCAGGTTGCGGAGAATACTTTGTCATTTGTGACCATAGAAGACTAAAATCCCTAACTCTATGAACATGATTAATATATAGACATTCAATATAGATAAATGTAAAGTTATGCACTTCGGGGTAGCGAATGCACAAGCAACCTACACCCTAAACGGTAGTGAATTAGGGGTAATGACAAATGAGAAGGATTTGGGAACTGTTATAGACAACAAACTAGGCAACAATGTGCAGTGTCAGTCTGCGGTGCTAAGGCCAGTAAGGTATTGTCGTGTATAAAAAGGGGCATCAAGTCGCGTAATAAAGATATAATTTTGCCTATGTATAAATCAATGGTAAGGCCGCACCTTGAATATGCTGTGCAATTTTGGGCACCTTTTCTAAAGAAGGATATCATAGCACTAGAAAGGGTGCAGAGGCGGGCTACAAAATTAATAAAAGGAATGGAGCGCTATAGTTATGAAGAAAGGTTAACTAATTTAAATCTGTTTAGTTTAGAAAAACGTCGCCTCAGAGGGGATATGATAACGTTATATAAATATATTCGGGGCCAATACAAACCATTGTGTGGAAATCTGTTCATAAACAGGACTATGCATAGGACACGCGGTCATGCATTTAGACTGGAAGAAAGGAGATTTAGACTAAAGCAGAGGAAAGGGTTTTTTTACAGTAAGGACAATAAGGATGTGGAATTCTCCCCCTCTCTAATGCACAAATCAAGTGCCCGAAGCATGAAATTAGTGGCAGGAAAGCACTTGCTTGCATGCGCACAGGGGATCAGTTTTATATTATATGAAGAGTAAGTATTTTTGTGTTTTTAGACACTTAATAGGAACATGAAAATCTTTTTCTCTGAATTATGCTTTCATGCCTGCATACATACATAAAAAACTAACTAGGCATCAGTTAAGCTATTAGGATTCTTGATTGATTAGATGTCTGACAGATCTGATTTTCTGAATGCAAAGTCAAGAAAGATTCAATTCATTAGTGGTTGTTCACAAGTGATTACGAGCTGTGGGTGGGCTAACCTACACTCCCAATTGATCTAAATTTAAAGTGTTTGTGGTAATTCAATTTTTAATTACAATCAGCACGTGTATTAGAAAAAAATCCATATAACAATGTTCTGCAAATTACATGAAAGTAATTTAGGTGTAATGCTAATTTTCAAACTTTTAAAAAAACTTTTAATTGTACCTAGGTAGACAGAATGCTAAATCTAATAAATCAGTGAACTGTTAATACATGTATATACAAATATATATATATATATATATATATATATATATATATATATATACATACTAGGGGTAAAACATGCCCAATGGATCTGAATTGGTGTAAAACATGTGCAAAACGCCTGGTGGGTTTGGATAGGTGCCTAGACCCCGAAAACACCCCCTTAGGTAGGTAGGAAAGGGGCCAAAAAAAGAATCAACAGTAAGTGTAGGAGCAGAGTAGGGTTTGTAGGTAAGCCTGTGAACAATTGTATTATTAAGCAGGGGTAAAAGAGTTAATAGAGGTCAAAGTATATCAGTAGAGAGAGAAACTGCCCAAGCATCTTTAAACTCCCACTCCCCCATTTTTCCCCAGTACATAAACGAGTTGAGCTGGTGAGCAGCTCTGAGAAAAAGACCCCCCACCACCACCTAGCACCAGAAGCAAGTGAACCACCTAGTACGAGAAGCAAGTGAAGGAGCAGACCAAACAAGCCCCCCCCCCCTTGAGAAGCAAGTGAAGGATTAATAGAAGGCAAATTTTATCAATAGGGAGAAAACAGCTCAAGCTCCCTCAAACTTTAACCCAACACATAAAACAAGTTGAGCTTGTGGGTAGCTCTGAGGAAACAAAACAAGAAGCACGAGAAGTGCCCTGCCCTGCCTCTGTTGCTGTGGTTCAATACATACATGTGTGTGTGTGCAGCGATGTATTTAACTTTTGCCCCAGGTTACTCCCTCCTCGTTGGAGTCTACACCGCCTTAAAATGTGCGCTGTCATATCGCTGCACTTTGTGTATTAAAGGCGTGCAGTGCCTTCTAATGTAGATAACACATGCTGTGCTGAGTAGACACAGCCTCCATAGTGTAAATTAGATGGTTGAGGAGATCAAAGATCTCCCCTGTAACCAGCTAATTGAACAATGGGATACAGGAGGTCCTGATCACCAAAGAGGGCAATTTGCCTTCTGGTTTGACAGCAGGGAGACTGCGGCACCCCTGGACTTGCTGCCCTATGCCAAGTCAGCCTAGGCCAGAATACGTCACTGTGTGTATGATATTCTTTTATATCGTTTATACCTTAGTTTTAGTTACTTTTCAGAGTAGGTTATTCATAGATGCCATTGTGTGTTATATCACGACATGGTTGACCAAACCAAGTAAGGGTCGGTCTTGTCTCAGATTCTTTCCATTTGAAAGTCCCCTGCATGTTATACTGTATTATATACATATACTTTTCCATAATTATTTAAGCATTGCTTTTGTCATGTTTTAAACTCATACTAATTGTTAAAATAAATATTTTTATTTGGCAATGGACAATCTATGAACCTTTATATATTCTTTCCAAAATGATGGTGTTTGGAAAGTATTTTATTTAACCTTAATTATTGGTAAGCAGAGAGCTTTAGGTAAAGAATAACATCTCATTTTAGCATCCACAATAATCTATTGTAAAGCCAGCTAAGCCAGTCCCTAAATACAGAGAAATGTTATTACATGCTTAGCAAGCTGTCAAGGGGGCTATGAGTCAGTGGTTTACAGTTTTCAAAAACAAAACGCTTGTTCAGAATTCCTTCCAACAAGCTGGTGAGCTTACATTAGGATTACGCTCACTTTGATTATAGTAACAAGAAACCTCCCTGCACTTTTAATTAAGGATCTCTTTTTATTTATACTATTACCATTCAAAAAATCATTATATTACTGATTTAAAGCAATAGCTGTGAAACCATAAATAGATTGATGATCAAAATATTTTATGTGTTTAGTACCCGGATACCAATAGCCTAGCATTAAATTAAGTGATTTTATTTTTAAATTTAATATAAAAAATTCAGAGGCACAGCCCCCCCATATATATAAATATATATACACAGTACATATATATACACAAGTATATATATAGTCCAAAATGAACAATTGCACTCCAAACACCACTTGTTCTGCCCGGTGCCAAGTAGCTGTAACAGCAAATCATACAATATCCAACAATACTTACCGGCACTCCAGGGACTTCTTTAAATAACTACACGAGAAACTCCAGTTTTCTAATCAACGTTTCAGTCTATTTATTGTAGACTTTATTGTAGACTTTCATCAGGACATCAAGTATATATATATATATATATATATATATATATATATATATATATATAACACACAACATTTACACTGCAACAAAGAGGTCTAATGTCATGCGTTATAGATTCACTGTGTGGATGATGGTGATTGAATTAGACCAGCTTAAATGCGCATGCAATACGTATTTGCTTGGTATATCAAATATTGAGGTCCCTACAGCCTTTTCACACACTTCAAAATATGTCCCTGAGAAATGCTCTATAAGACACATTAGCCATGGTCATTTTAATTTGACATTTTGGAGAGGATAACGTGTATTAGACTGTAACCCACAGATTGTCTTTTCGAACTCATTGCAGGACTAAGCCTAAGGTACGCAACAGATAACCGAAGTCCCCCAATAAATGGTCTCATTTTATTAAAACACTTTATAATAAATACAATATATGACCCAAAAGTACATCTGACCATCACACCTGTGTAAGCTTTTTGGACATCCCATTTGAAAACCATTAATATGGAGTTCCCCCATTTGCATCAATAACAGCCTCCACTCTTCTGGGAAGGGTTTCCACAAGCATTTGGAGTGTGCCTGCAGCTCAAAGAGTATTTGTGAGGTCAGGAATTGATACTGGACGAAAAGGCTCTACTTGCAAGATGCGTTCCAATTCATCCCAAAGGTGTTCTGTGGGGTTAAGGTCAAGGATGTGTGCAGGACACTTGAGTTTCTGCACACCAAACTTGACAAAATGTGTCTTTATGAACCTTGCTTTAAACAGGGGGCAGTCATGCTGGAAGTGGAAAAGGACTTCTCTAAACTGGTGCCACAAATTTGGAATCATACATTTGTCTGAAATGTCTTTTTATGCGGTAGTATTAATATTACCCTTCACTAGAAAGAAGAGGACTAGTCCAATCCCATTTTTTCTTGTGTTAAAAATCAATAAAATGAACATGCACAAAATTCCAGTATTCATAAAAACACCTCATATGACAATGATATACCATCTATCTGTGACAGTGACAATATGAATAAAATGTAGGGTCTTCTTGTTGGTCCCCTTGTCTACTCGGTTCTTTTTCTCGGTTCTGTAAGGCTTTGAGGCTTCAATTACAGTTTAACATACACAATTGACTATTTCTCTTAACATATAACATATAAGTCTTTCATAAATTGAGAAAGCTAAGGTTTGGTTAGCAATACATATTAGTTCTATGAGGGCACACTTTGCTAGCAGTTAAGATTTGTTTTCACTTACAATTTGTGGATACATTCGGACTTTGATATCTCAGAACCTCATACTCTACAGACTAAGAAAACTAAGCAAATAAATAGCAATATAATAATGCTATAATATATATACTATGTATTAAATTATTTGAAACAATTATAAATGCTAATTTTATAGCAGATAAGCCGACACAACCATACAATGCCAAATTGTGATGTCAAGTTACAATAATATGCTTTAAGATAGTATCCTAAATTTTATAATACTTATTTTAATAATGATAAACATACCAGCATACATACCAGGAGTAAGCTACCCTTTTTTTTAGGAGAGTGTCTTTATTATGGGGTGTAGCAAACCCTGCATGTAGGAAAAGGTGGGTCAAGACTCAAATGGCCTTTAGTGGGCGGGGAGTGGGGGCAAGTAGGTGGGGGCATGGCCAAAACACTGCTCCTCTGTCTAGACAGAGAAAAAGCTGACCTAGAGACTGCATTCTGGGTTGAACACAGATAACTTCCAGCTACCGCAATAAGGTAAGCTTAACGGGGCAGTTTACTGTCCCATTCAGTTTCATCATCAAATAATACATGTTAAAATACTTTGTAACTACTTTAGTATGCAATGTTTACTTGTAGAAGGTCCAAAGGAGCAGTCTACTTACCCTCCACAATACAATTTTTGAATGCTTGAATTCAGCGACAGCACTTTCTACACAAGCATGGGAGAAGTCTCAATGGTATATGAAAACTATACATCTTCAGCTATTTAAAGATCATTTTAATTAAACATTTTTTTGTATAAAAAAAAAACATTTTTTTAACTGTAAAACGTAATAGTAATAGTTTTTAAACTTTAAAAGGTTTCTGGTCCTTTGATCCTCTCCTCTTAAAAGTCAATGTTTTATTTTTCTTTACAATTAAAGTTCTAAAATGAAATCAATGTCAACATCACTTTATACCAATAAAAATAATAAAAATAGAAAAAAACCTGAGAAGACAAAATAGTGTATTAGTTCTATAAAACAGTATGCAATCAGTCACTCTTGAAAGGCGTTTTTTTTTATTCAGTGTAATCTTTGTTTGATGAAAACCACAATTTTCCTTGAAGTTGAAACAGGTTACTGTAAATAAAGTATTTGAGATCTTAAAACTGCAATAATTGTGAAACTACAGTTACCATATAATTGTAACCCATGCCCTCTAAAGAAGAATAGAAAATAGAAATAATTTGCTTTAGTTAATGTTTTATAGTTTTACTAATGGCCCAAAGTCACATTGCTTTTGTAAATTGAGTTGTAGTTTATCTATGACAACAGTATTGTTCATGGGGATTACTTTAGCTGCCATGCAACACAAAGCCGTGTCTGCATGTCATTTAAAGGGTAGACATTAATACACTAAACAAATCAATGGTTTTGTGTCTCCACACAAGGACACTTGGGTGCTTTCAAAACTAGATGCTGTCAACATACAATAACTCTAAAGAAGCAAAGGTAAAATAATGACACTGTTTCAAGGCGATGACAAAAAATCAACACCTTAAAGACCTTCATCTTGTTGAAGAAGGGTATATAAACTTACACTAATTATTAATAAAATACACATACACTTTTTTATTATACTAGATGTTCTAAATGTTTATTGGACGTAAGTGGGCAGTCAATTTGTAGCCAAAATAAAGTGATTGTATTCTAAAAAATTGCATTTTGGTCCTATGTAGTTACTATGTATAGTATATAAAGTATAAAGGTAGGATGATTTTCAGTTTTAACCATATGGTTCCTTCTGCCAGAATATTAATTGTTGAAGATGAACTTCAGAAAGATGCTAAATTTAAAAGAGATGTAATAACCTTTAGGTTACTTCAATTTTGTTTCAAGAATTATGTATTTGGAAAGACTTACATCCATAAGCAGGATATTTTGTAGATAAAGGCTTATGTCCACTGTAAGTTTAAAGCCTTGTGGAGAGGATACATTTTGGGCTGCTGCGGGTTGTTCAGAAAAGTGAAAGGCTAAAGTGGATATTTTCATAATGGAAATTTCTAATTCTTGGAATGTTTCTTTCTGGTAGTTTGGAAAAAAAGAGCAATGTAGCTTACAGTAATCATTTACGTTTAGCCCAAGCTCTGAATTATGTAAAAGTAAAATCTTAATCATTTAAGTTTACTGCATTGTTTCATCTGGTTTCAGGCTACCTGCATTACTGGTGTTTAGAATATGATTGGTGACTCTTTGTCTCACATTTCAGTTGGAATACATTCGAGCATCAGCTCCTTTGGCTCACTTACAGGGAAAGATGTGCACAGGCTTCCCGTTGGGAATTGTTTTAGGAAAGTTAAGTATAAAATAAACATGGTAAGTTTACATGTACTTTCATTCATCCATTGTTTAACTTCTCCTTATAAAATGGGACTGTGGTTCTACAGTTTTGCTCTGAGCTAATGAGAAGGCAATTGTCAACTGGGACAAACAAAAATCATATTGCAGGCATATTTATTTCCCCCCTGAGTTAACAGAAGGCATCCCATTTCTTTTCTATTGCACAGGCAGTGAAAGGCTACTTAAGAAGAGGATAGTAGGAGACCTGTTATGGCAGAGTGGGGGGGGTCACAGAAATGCTTGCAAGAAGTCCACAAGCATTCTGAGAGATTATTTGGGTAAAATTTGGCCAAAAAAAAAAATTCAGCCAAAAACAGATCAACAAGGTAATGGGGGCTCATTTCGCCTGGTAATGTTTCAACAATTTGTATGGTAAAGACTTTAGCCTCTTGCAAAACCTAAAGTCCACATTGAAAGGTTTATTATTTTAAACAATAATGCTACACCACTAACCCATTTCTAGTTTAGGATGGTTTTGCAGCTAGTCCTGAATAATTTGCTTTTGGAACACAATGTATTCTCTTAACAGTAATTCGAAATAGTGCAGATACTATAGGACAGGCATGAATGAGGAAGTGATCAAAATAATCGATTGGTGGGATTCCGGCAGATGTATGTCTTATATGTTTTTTCTTAGGAAAGGTTTTTTCTTGTAAAGGATAGTCTGGCTTGTAAGCTATAATAGCGCCAAAAAAAACTATGCATAACTTTAGAATACTAGCGGAAATGCTTTGCATATATCCAATATCAGTTTAGATGTATTTATTTAATTTTGGTTTACAGGGCATGGTGGAACAGGCCAGAAGGTGTGAAGGGTTTTGCTAAGGTTTGTTAATGTCACCTGACATGGTGGACATTCATAGTAATTAATGATGTAACCTGGCTTGTAAGTCAGCTTGGCTTGTAACCAATGGTGGTTATTTTACTAATGTGAAATTGTTAATGGTTATTTATAAGTGCTCACTGTTTAATACCTCATTAAAGCATTGTACTTCCTATGATGTTAATAAAGATGCTGCATTTCCACCATGTCAATTTGTCTTGGTTTATTAGGTGGAAGAAAAACATGGCAGCTTTAGCAATGTTAATATTAACAAACTATTACGGCATACATATAAAGTAACTTTTTATATTTTCTTTATATTTACCTGAATATTATCAATGCATTTTCATGATAAAGTATGTTTTTTTTTCCCCTCAGGTTTATACTTTGGGTCATGTGCATCATGATCCATTATAAAACATTATAGTTACATTACCTTTACATTACACATTGAAATAGCAAATATGTTGTTTGTACTATGCGTAATAAAAAAGTTGTTCTTCACTTTAGGTTTCAGTTGTGTTTTTATGGCAACGTGAAATATTTATTTGGAAAAAAATATTTTAAGTTCCTATGAACCCATTATAAATGGTGTATAAATAAATAAGTGCTTGCTATCAAAGCAAAGGCTTTATGAGTGCTTTAAATCTACTTGACCTTCCAGTCAACAGTTTCCATTTTTCAGTTATTGAAAAGAGCCTTTTAGTATTCTAGGTACGTAATTATTTCCACTTACAAATGATATGCCAAAGGTCAAAATAACCTAAAAACTATATATTTGAAATTATTAGTGTGTTCTTTGCGAATATAATTTCATGTGCCTATTTATAATTTGACAGTAAAATGTCTCATTTCCAGTAATTTGGCATATTCATGTTTACAAAAGTGGATGTTCTTTTTTTATTCTTAATAACAGCTAACATGTTGGTCCGTATCAGATCAAGGCATTTATTGACTCTAATGATTTGTTTCGACCTTCTTGAACTTTATAACACAAGACTATATGTTTACATTCTTAAGTGTATTTATATTTTCCCATATGTTCTTTTTCCATACCACGACACATTTTATTTGTCATTTGGGCTTGTCTTGCAAGATTCGCAAAGAAAGAGAAGCGTTTCTGCACCTCTCTTTCTCTGCATTATTCTGGCCTATTGGAGTATTTCTGCAAAAGAGCAGTCACAAGGTCAGCCTCTCCCCCGTTCCTCTAATCAAAGAAGAGGGTGCATCCAGAGGGCCTTTTGTGGAAGTGCTCTGGGAGGACTGGTTCACAGATAAGCAGATGAAGAAAGAAGACACAGGGAGAGCGGATGAAGACAGAACACAGAAGAGGCAAGAGAAGAAGCAGAGATGTGGGAAAGGAGATGGGGACACTAAAGCAGAGAAGGTAGGAATACATGGAACATATCTAAAATCCTTGTTATAGGCCACAGCCCTAATGTAATCATTAAAAAATGTAACCCCTTAAGGACAACGGGTTGTCCTTAAACCCATTAAGGACAATGCATTGTGAGCCCATAGATGTACAGGCTCTGTTGTGAAGGGGTTAAAAAGTGCCTCCTATAATTGGGACAATACAGTATTTATCAATTGAGAAACTTAACTAATGTATTAATTTATAATCTTATAAAATTGATTAATGTGTGCTATAATTTGTTACCAGGCAGGCCTAAAGACAAATTCAATGCATACCTAGCAAATACACCTATTTACTAGGTATGCTCTGAATTCTTGCTATGTTTTGTGTACTCATTAGTCATTTTTACTCGAGAAGCTGATTTGTTATGATTTTTATGCTTTTCAGGTTGTGCGTTCCTCTATTTTTTGTATGTTTTTAAGCTTTCAAAGCTTTTTATCCTGGGACAGAGGTGCAAAAGCCAGACCACCACATTTAAGGATCCACATTTTTGCTTGGCATCATAGTATCCAGTTTGACTTTTCTTTTATTTTACACAACTAAACTGAATGTGAAATAATCACTGCCTTTATAAATGCCACAGTTTATTTTGCAGTATACGCCAAAGAAGACTTTTATTTTCTTGTCAGGCAAAACTTAACCTGAAATATGTGAACAGCTGAGCCTAATACGTCTTTTAAAATTTGCATCTACTGTAAGCTATTTTCCCCAGAAGCAACTTTTGATACAACCTGAGACTGCTGCTGTAAAATGTTATAGACGTTGTTTTAAAAGCCTTTGAAACTGGAAAGAATGTTTTAGCATGTTTAGTAAAAAGACAGTACAAAAATTTGTTATTTACTTTTAAAAAAAAAAATATATATATTATATATATTATATATATATATATATATCCATTTACCATAGATAAATGTTAATATTATCTACCCATGAGATGCTTCAGTTTTTAACCCTTTTGATGGGTTGCCAAAAATTCTAATAACACTTATGAAAACTTGCTGACCCTGAGAATCTACTGAGATTGTTAACAAATGCTGAAACTACCCTAGTAAGCTGTTTAATTACGTCACAAAAAACTTAAGTTAGGTTAGTATTTGGTAAAAGTGGAATGTTGCTGTGTCTTACCGTGGATGAGAGAAACATTAATTGGAGTATATTCACTAAAGAGGGGTTTGGCTTGAAAGTTGCAGTTATATCTCCCCAAGTTCACGTTACATTATAAACTGCTTATCCAAATGAGCTTCTGCTTTAATAATAGCTTGGATGACCCTATATAAATGGCCTAATAAAAAGTATGATAAAATGAGAGAGGTATCTTGAAACCTAACCCACTAATTGAACTATGCACTACGCAAGGTCAGCTCAGGCACTGTTGCAGAGAAAGTAGCCAAGTATGATGCAGAGTGAATTCAAAAAGCCGAAGACAAAACTCTCTTCTGTGATTAAACCCCAACATTGGAATCGTTTAAATCTGCTACAATGCACCTACTAAGCAATGTAAAAGCAAATGGCCTAGAAAAGTGATAAACTTATGGCAGCACAACCCTAGGTTTGTACTTAACTTCTAACCCTTGTATAACGACTATATTGCCGAGGTTCTCGCAACTAGCAGCAATATACGGACAAATTTATTTCCAACATGCAGAATCAACACAAGGATATCTTAGGATATTTGCTAAGAGATGTGTAGGACCAACTCTACCCTTCTCATTGGGGTTTCTAACTGGTGAGGGATTTGGGTTTTTTTTTGCTAGTTGTCCAACTGGAACCTGACCTTTCCCATTGAAACGAGGCTACACAAACAGAGCCTGCTTTCATTAGTTCGAACCTGCTCAGTGAATAATGAATTCTCTGAACAGTTTCTCCTATAGCACGAGACGGCTTGCTGACAGTTAAAACACAGGGATTTAAGATTATATGCAGTAATGTACCGTATATTCCGGCGTATAAGACGACTGGGCGTATAAGACGACCCCCAACTTTTACAGTCCAAATATAGATTTTGGACTATACTCGCCGTATAGGACTACCCCTCTACCCAGCGTACAACAACCAGCCAGTCACGGCAAGCGATGTACCTTACCGGTGATTTGCTGGTTGTTATACAGACATATACATACATACACTCCCCTTACACACACACACACACACATAATATATATGTATATATATATATATATACACACACGTATGTATATATA